>BJBW01005932.1:142048-154412 GCA_004320125.1 Scolopax mira | reverse complement strand
CCGCCGCACACCCGGCGCTCTCCTCGGCGTGCGGACACACGTCCCTCGGAGGCTCCGGTGGGAAAGGAAAGGGCGGAAACCCTTCAGTAACCGAGAAAGGCTGCGGTTGCCCCCGGTTCGGCTCTCATCAGGCTCAAAAAGGTCGGAGCTTCGCTGAAGGGTCTGGCCTAACTAGAGCTCGCCAGGGAGGCGGCAGCGAGACCATGCGGGCGGCGCGGAGCTCTCTGGGCCAAACGGCTTCGCGGCGGTTCTTCCCCGTGGGGGCTCCCCCGGCCCCGTTATTGTCTACCGAAGCCGGCGGCAGCGAGCTCGGATGGCGAGGATGAACCGGGGCTCGGAGCGGATTCGCACGGGGCCTCTCAGCGTGGGCTGCGTGGGGCCCCGCATGGCGACTCCAGGGCAAGGAGAGAGGGGGACGGGGGGCGGGGGGGGGAAGGGAATAAATCCCGAAGGGAGGATTTTGCTGCCACCCGGCACCGGCTCACTCGGCTGCAGATACCGCGTCGGTCGTCCAGTGCCTCCCGTCGAGGGTCGTGGACCGGAGCTGGCGGCTGAGCTCTGGGGCCCGGTGCGGTTCCTAGATCCTCTGGAGGGAGGTTGAGGGACGCTCCCAACGCCCACCCGCGTCCTGGGAGCTCCTTCCACGCCGAGGGGAAGTGCGTGGCCGCACCAAACCTTTCATCTGTATCCTATGCGGAAAGTCAGGTGGGTGTAGGAGAGATCCAGCAAGTAGCGGGGCATGAAACAGCGTCCGCGCTGCTTCTCCGGTAGCGGCGGAGAGGGCAGCCCCCCCAGCAGCAGCAGGTACCTCCCGCAGGGGTTCCACTGACAGGTATTTTCATCCACGCCCCTTCAGAGACCGAGGATTTCAAAGCCGAGGGAGACCGGACCGGGGAGGGAGTCCATCGGTTCCCAACGTGCCCGCAAATCCGGCGTGATTTCGCATCAGGCCTCGCACAAGCCAAGCGTGTGGACCCCACTCGGCCTGGCCGCCCTGCGGGGACCTCAGCTGCCGAGGCCGGGGCAGACACGCCGGGCATCGGTCCCTGCCGGGGCCTCCGGGTGATGCGCGTCGGTGGCGGCTGCAGGATATCCTGATTCTCTCCGCGGCCGGGGGGTTCACTTCTTCCGGCGTGACTCGGCAGCAAAAATCCCACCGACTCCGGAGACGAGCCGTGTTTCTAACTCACACGGCTGCTTTTGAAATCCCGCTCTCCTGCGTTGCTCGCTGGGCCGGGAACCGTGACCCGGCCGGGGCCAAAGAGCTGGGGCCGCATTTCCACATCGGTTTGCCACGCAAACGTTATCAGGATCGGTCACAGCAGCGATAATAACTGCCGAAGGGGGGGTGAAAGGCGTAGCACTGCAACTCCAGACACAAGGGAACATCTGCCCATGCTTTGCCCATCGTGACAGTTCGTTAAAACGCTTTAAAATGTTCTCTTTTTTTTTTTTTTTCTTTTTTAGTGGGTACGTGCAGAGCGTGGCGTGTTGGTAGCAGCAGAGCTCTTTTCAGGCGGTGACTTTCAACCACAAAGGAAAAGGAACTAATCCTTAAATCGGTCAGTTGTTTGAGAAGAAATGACATACACCTGGGATACGTGATTACTGAAAATGTCAAACACGTAATTTACAGCACAGGTGGAAGAACCGACTCATTGTTCAAGACCTGCCGTTTCTGGAGATCAACCCTTATCTAAAGTTCGCATTCAAAATGAATCGATTTTGGTGTGATACACGCAGAAAGAACAATTCCGAGGCGCCTGGTTTGCTATAGCTTAGTGACTGCACAATATTTAGGGTCCGGAACGATGTCTTGTGAAAGGACGAGGGGACATCATCTGTAATAGCCAATCGTCAACTTGTTGAGCATATTCAATTAGGGATCTTGGCAACCTTAATACTTCACCATATATATTTATCAAAGGCAACCTTCCCTCTGTCATTGTGAAGGTGTTAGATTCAAGTAGGAGGGCTCATACGAGCAAAAACACTGGTCGCGACCGAATCCGATTATTCTGAATCACCGTCACTAATCAGGGCATATTTTTCGTGTAAAACAGAGAAAAAAAAAAAGCCAGAAAATGAAAACGGAGAACCAAGCCCGAGAAAAAACATACATCAGCCCTGCTTGTTTTGGACTCCCTTCACAAACGCTCTACTACAGTCTCTTTTTCCTTTCTCAAATCCAAAATGGTGGGATATTTCATTTTCAGTGTATTTGATCTCATTGAGAGAAGCTGCCATGTCCCTCTGTAACCCCGGTAGTCTAGCAACACGGAACAAGCCTAACGGTGCGTTACTTTATCAGTTCTGCTTGCCGGGCTAAATTAAAATGATGATGAAAAAGCCCATCGCTCCAGCCACTGAAGGGACTGGTAGGGAAACGGTCCATTAAACCCAGATCAGGAGCTATTTATAGAACTAAGCGACTACTCGTTAATGTCGCCTGCGGGTACCAGTGAAATCTCTAACAGACACAGGTCTAAACATTCGCACCCTGATTCTTTTCCAGTCCAAACATCCAGGTGACGAAACGTTTAGCGAATGAGCTTCGACTCGGGCAAGCAGGGCAAGAGTAGGGCAAATATATCTTTGCTTTGAAAAAAAGGCCCGTTTCTCCCACGAAATAAGTTCCCATCCCCCCTAAAAAGAGATGGCGGGGGAAAATGGGAAATAATTTCTATTCATAAGGGGCAGGGGCTGAACGATTCTCCCCATCAGAAAATGAAGATTTGACTGTTAGTCTCCGAAAGCAAAGGCGCTACAGAGAAATCTGGAGCAGGAAGACAGCTTGTTATCAGCAAATGAATCTCTTGCTATAACGTTGCGATCTGATTGTGCATTTGTTTCCCTTCCTTCATTTCATGTGCCTGCGCGCTGACTGGCTGCCAGCGCTATCTTACCAGCACAGCAAGCTGACGAATTGCTCTTTAATAAGGCTCTCGTTAATCTTTTTCCCCCAGGAGATCCGTATTTTCTAGTCAGATAAGGTTGAAAAATTTCAGACAGTGAGAGGCGGCCAAACCCCCCCCACCCCGGTCCGTTTCCTCCCCGCCGGACCCCGCGCTCCCCCCGCCGAGGGCGGCCGGCGCCTGCACACCCCCGTTTATCGCAGGAGGACGGAGGGGGTCGCAGCCGTCGTGTGTCCCCCCCCCCCCCCATGGCGGAAAACGCCTGGGCCAAGGCAGATGCCCAGGGAGGGCACGGCGGCGGCGGGTCCGCCGTGCGGCCGCCAGGGGGCACCCCAGGCCGGAGGCGGGGCCGGTGGGCCGGTGCTGGGGGCGACCCGCCGCCGGGGGGTCCCGGGCCCAGCGTCGCACAGCAGGGACACGGGTGGACTTACCGCATATCTTCAGCCCGATCTTTCTGGTGCACCCGTGAGCCACGCCGCACCACGAGTCGTAAGCTGGAAGAGAGGGCAGAGACGTTCCCCTGGGGCGGCGGATCTTCACCCCCGCCGCCCTGCCCCCCCTCCCAGCTCCCCGCACAGCCCCCCCCCGCAGCCCCCTGCCCCGGGGAGATCCAGAGGAAAGGGCTGTTTCCCGAGCCCGGCGGCGGGCAGCTGAGGCTCGGGTGACAGGGATGTGACACGCTGGCCTGCCGACGGGAGAGGGAAAGGCACCCGGGACCCGAACATCTAATTTACTGGCGGGGCTCCAGGGAAGTGGCAGCTTAAAATAAAGTGCCGTGAAATGGGGTCACAAATGAGTTCAGGAATTAATTGGGTGAAAAATAGTATTTGACTAGACGATCGGACTTGCATGGCTAAACCTCGGCCAGACTGCCGGGCCGCCGACAGCCTCACCGGGGACGCTCCCGGCCCGGCTCCTGCCCCGGAGCACCGTTCGCCCCGCCGCTCGCCCGGCTCGGCCGTTATATGGTGGCCCCGGGGCCGGCAGCCGAGCGGCTCCTACCCGGGGGCAGCGCCGGCGGCACGACCGCACCGACGGAGGGGACGGGCTCCTTCCCACCCCCTTGCGAGACCCAGCCGGGCCCGCGGCTGAGACAGAGGGGGCCCCCTCCGCGTCACGGAGCACAGCCGAGCCTCTCCGGCCTCGGGGCGAGCGGCGGAGCCTGGGCGGGGCGGGCAGCGGCCGTTGCCCCGGGGAGGGAGGATCCCCTCCAGCCCGGCGGAGGAGCCCTCTCGGCGGGGGCGCTGCCCGTACCGGCGGGCGGGGAGCCCCGGGTGGGCAGGGCGGGGTGATGCTGCCAGGGGTTATCTCGTTTTTAGCCGCTTTGCCAGTTAATTCGTTTTCTGCGGGTGGAACTTCAGCCGAAGGCAGCAGAGCCGGTCACCCCCGCCTGGACCAAGACCCAGCGCTGCCGTTCGCCCCCTCCCCCGTTCCTTCCAGTTGCAGAATAATAACAATAATGACCCCGACGCTCGTGCCTCGTAGCCCTTTCAGGGTAAAAGCTATTTCCCGCTTTGCTGTGCTTGGCAACCTTTCATTTCTTACTGTTGCCCGCTCTTTGTCTTCGAGCATCGAGACTCTTTTTTATTTATTTTCGGGAAGCGATGCTCTGAATTGCCTGGCAGGGCTATAAACAGATTCTCTACCCACCTGCAGCAGCCTCTGCTTCCCACTCACACCTCAATAACTCAAAGGGAATTCAGAGCAATTAGGAATAGAAGGCTTTGAAAAGCTACAATTAGCATCCAAATTTCGCTTGATTACAGGCTTCAGCGCAGGCTGAAAGGAAGCTGCAGCATTAGCATTTATAAAATGTAAGGAGGGGGAACACCCGCTCGAAGCCACTGGTGTAACTTCTCCCTTTAACTGATTTATTTTCTCCGTACCCCTTACAACATTCCGATTTTTTGTCTATCTCAGGGTTCAGTTTATTGTCTAAATCCCCCAAATGTGGCTGTAAGATAAAAGCAGCGCTGGCCGCTGAGGTGGGCTTTTCCTCCCAGTGTTTTATTCGCCACAGACCAACCTCTCCCGCTCCCACCAGGAAGATGGTTTCTTTGTGTAGAGCACTCTCCGCACCTTGCTTAACAGCGCGGAACAGGGCTTCGCGGATTTATCGTTTCGTTTCGAAATTGGTCTTTCCAAGCCTAGGCGGGAAAAGCCTCCAAAATACTTTAAACGAGGAAAATATTAAAACCTACTTGTAGGTCGAAAATTAGTCGGGGTGGGGTCCGGAGCGTCGTTGGAGGACGAGGGAGCAGAGGAAGCCATCCCTTCAAAAAAAACACAGTCCCTGGAGCCCGGGTTTTCTCCAGTAATCCTCTGAGGGGTGGGCAGCGAGGAATTTGCTGGAAGGAAGAAAAGGCGGTTTTAGTAGTCTGCTCTCCTGGAGAACGGCACCGGGGTCCTGTCCGGAGGGGCGGGCCGCCCCGGGGCCGAGGGTCCAGGCACCAGCGACTCGCCGCGAAAACGCCTCGACAGGCTGAAGAGCGAAATCCTCCCTTCGCTGGATGCCGAGGCGCTACCCCCCCCCCGCGCCTGAACGACGGATTTAGCGGAGCATGAAGTCTATGGCAATTAGATCGGTGGCCGCTGAGCAGGGCAATTATGTGGCTCGCGTCAAATGGAAACGAGCGCGCAAAGCGGGGCTTCGAAAGGACCAGCCCCAACCACCTACGACCCCAACACGGAGCCCGTTTGCGTGCGTTATCACCCCAGCCAAGATCAGCGTTCAGGGGAGACTGACGATCAGACCCCCGCCACCACAAAGGTGCGTTTTGCCCAGGTCCAATGACAGGCGCCACACACACGTGTATTTGCACACACACCTTTCAGCAAATCGGAACCAGTACGTGCTCCAGCGCTCCCCCGTGCCCGCGCTCGCCTTAGCGGCACAAATGGCAGGAGAAGGCATGTCTGGCTGGCGAAGGAAGCTGCTGGACCAGCCCTCGCTCCTCGCCAGATGTTCAGCTCCTTCTTGGCGGACACGGCGCTCCGATAACCAATACAGGGTCGCTGATCGAGAATTGACGGGTCAGTGCCCCGCTCATCTCTTTGTCCCCTCGGCTACCTACGATTTATTTTATTCCCCTTGTAAAGAAAATGAAGGTCGCGGTAACGAACGAGCGCTTTCTTTGTTAGCCTCTTTTTTTTTTTTTTTTTTTCAAGTCGGTAGCTACCGCTTCATTTCCATTGCCGGGCGGGTTGTCGCCAGCGTCTGAGCGTAACGGATCAATGATTTCAATGGAAAACTGGTATTCGGCTTTTTTAAGAGGAAAAATAAAACAACTATATAGCAGAAGAGATTCTCTAGACAATGCCTGGAAGTGAAGTAACAGGTTAACACAATGTCTGAGGCGTTAGCTGTCTCAAAATACCCGATATCCCTCTATAGATACGACAGCGACAAAACCGATTTTAGGGGGAAAAAAAGAGCTCCAGATCCTGAAAGAGGTTCCCAAAGGTTTGGAAAAAAAAATAGGATGCTGTTTAGAGGAGACTTACCGAGGGGGCGAGCGGACCACTCTTACCGCCGGAGTCCAGGCAGGGTGTCTCCAGCCTGGGAGCGACCCGCCGCTTATAAACTCCGCCAGAAACGACGTCGGAATACCAATCGCGCCGCGGAATTTAATGCGAGATGACCTTTTTTTCCAGAAGTGCTCGGATTTGCTTTTTTAAAAGCGTGAATCGCCGGTTGATCTGTTGCGACGCAGGCATGAGTCACAGGACTGCCGCCACCCCCTCCGCGCCGCTCCGCACGGGGGCTGGGGACCGGGGACCGCCGGCTGGAGCGGGGAGGGAGGGGCGGTCCTCCGGCCCCGGCTGCCGCCACCGATCCGCTTCGCACCGGGGCGGCGGGGCTGGCTCCCGTGGCGGGTGGGGCTGCCCGGAGCGGCGGGGGCGGCGGCCCTGTCAGGGGTTTCTGCCTTGCGGGTTCCCCGTTTAGTTCCTTCTGCGGGGTGTGCCGAAGGCTTCCCCCAGATAGCGCTGCCTTGACCCGAGGTGGCGGGCTGTGCGACCAGGCGGCGGAGCACCGCACACACCGGCAGAGGCGACGGGGCCGAAGTCCCGCTCGGATTGTCCCTGCGGTCCCGGCAGTTCCCCGCACACGGCGCGGGCCACGAGTGAGTCAGGCGGGGTCCGTTAGAGCTGTAGCACCTCAAAACAACCTCCCCTGCTCTGTGCCGGGGCTGGTTGCGCCCCGCTGGCGCACTCCCGGTCCCCGCGGCCGGTGCCAGCAGCGCCCGTCGCCCCGTTGCCCGCCAGAGGGTGACAGAGGCACAGGCACCGCCGCGCCTTCCGTCCTCCCGGCCACAGGGGAACACCTGGATTTCTGTGACTTGCCCCCGGTGTTGCCGATAAATCACCGTTTCAAACCAGACATCCTTTTGCTGAAACGAGAAACAGTAAGACAACATTTTCTTTTTTGTACCCGCGACAACACCAAACCTGTGTTTCTCCACCCCACACCCTAAACCTGCTTCGCCAACACTTCTGTGGTGGTGACCACGGCGCTACCTTTTAGCTTGTCGCCGTAGCTACCCAGATGTCTAAACCAAACCCTTCTCACAAAAATGGCACGGAAGGGGCTGGGAGGAATCTGTGATGAGACGGGAGGAGGGGAAACAGCCCGATGGAGTCAGAGAATTTCATCCCGTGCGGGGGGTGCTGGGCAGCGCAACGAGCAGCAGGGACGTGTCCTTCTTGAAGGACTCGAGGGAAGAGCAAAAACCTTACAAGCCCATTCTAGAAAGGACACTGGCCGATTCACAGCATTAAGTAGCCAAGACGATTGCTTTGCCGAGCACACCTACCGTCTAGGAACTGGAGGCGTAACGAAAACACCGACAGCATAAAAGCCAGCTTTTGAACATCGCTTTAAAGGAACTAACAGCCCCAGCTGACATGACCTTTTGCCGCCTGTTCCAGGCTAACGTTTTAGCGCTGGTTTCAACCAATCGGGCAAAATGTTTGCTCAGCGCAGAGCGTGAGAAATAATAATTTGCTGTAATAACTGTAGCTAATTGTCTTTATAAACAAGCATTCATAGGTAATCGCGGCAAAATTGCAGTGCCAAGAGTCACGCAAAGATCTCCTAAGGCATCAGTCACTGCAAGGCACGACCCTCCTGGGCCCGTGGCCGGCAGGCACACAGCGTGTGGGCTCGTCCCCTCCCCTCCCCTCCGGCCCTCCAGAAGCGCGTGTGCCTGGAGCAAATAGACATGTTTTAAAATAAACATTTACATCCACGGCGAGGCTGAGGCCCATCGCGGGAAGCAGCCAGACAATGAAGATCAGCAGGCTGTCCCCGCCACGCTGGAAACAGGAGCCGCTCTGGCACCTGGGTGTCACACTCCCCCCCCCCCTTCCCCCGCCCGCACGGTGCCCCCCGCCCCTCAGTTCCGCTCCGCTCAGCACCGCGGACAGCGCCCGCTCCGCCCCGTCCCGCCCCGCGGGTCCCGGCGCGCTGCCCCGGCAGGGTCACGGGCACGGCCCCGGGGAGGCGGCGAGGGCAGCAGCCCCGCACGGACCCTGGGTACACACACACGCGCACGCACCCCCACTGCCGGGCAGGCAAGAAAATGTCGAAACCAAAACCCGCCGAGCGTGGTACCGCCCCCCATCCCCTCTAGGTGGCGCTGTATCGCAAGGACAGACCCTGCGGAGCCCGCCCGCCTGCGGCTGCTCGGAGCCTTGTGCTGACGAGGGTCTCTCCTCGTCCCGGCCCCGGGGGCGACAGGAGGAGCGGGAGGCATCAAACCCCGAGGCTCTGCGTATCCCCCCCTTCCCCCGCTCATCCACCACGCAAAGAAACGCTCGGTAACTCTCGTTTGCAACAGCCCCCCTTAAAAATCCGATCTAAAACCAAATCACTCCATCTCCGGAGGATCCATCCAGCTGAGACCTTGGAACACCCTCACCAGCTCTACATCCCCAGGTGGAGCCACGCAGAGAGGTACCGGCTTCAGCGAGAGAGTTCAAAGCCACCCCCTCCAGCTGTGCTGCAAGAGCTTTCTGCTCACCCCCTCTCGCTCTTTTCTGTCCCTTTCCTGCGGCTACTGCTCCAGTGCACTGTAGGCACAGGTTGCAGACAATTTCTTTGCAGGCTGGAGACCCAGAAGACTTGGGTTTTGCTTCAAGTGACATTTACTGAGGATGCAAAACACAGGAAAAAACACTGACCCACAGTATCAGCAGGGCACCGAGATGCAGATGTATAACCCCCTGAGATGAAGCTTGTAATCAGCACATTGGTTAGAACTCACACAAAACCCCCAGACCACGAGGTCTCTTTTAGTTCACCTCTATGGACATGCTAAAATATGAATCTTGAGTAGCCTGGGTGGGCACAGTAACGAAGGTGATGCAATCTTTGGCACCCAAGCCCCGTCAGGGACTACACAGTGTTTATAAGTGTGGGTATACAAAAAATGCCTGTTGAGCAGAGGGAGATTGTTTATTATTTGTATTGCACCCTGTGGGTTTGAAAAGTCATTGTGCTAGGGGCTGCAAACAATATTTTAAGAGAGAGGAGTGCCTCCTGCCACGCTGTAAGGTGTTCACACTGTAACTACGTGCCCATGGAAAAGCAAATAGGGGAAGGGCACAGAGCGACATGGAGTTTCTTGTTTCTCCATATTCTCAACCATAGTCATGCTACGTATGCATTAATCTGCAGACAGGGAAGTAAATTTGGCTTCTGGTTAGTATTATGTTTGTTATTTTCTCCTCCAGGAGTGTTCTCTCTCCACCGCCTTATAATCGTCATTTTGTTTGGACTGTGAATATTTTAGCTGGTTGGGACCAGGCATGCTCAGTCCTTAAAAACATATACAACAGTATGTTCACTGAACTTCTGTGATACTCCTGAAATTGGGGGTTTGTATCTCTGCAGCCTGTGATTATCTGTTTTTAAATCACACAGCTATAATAATTTTTAATCCAGTACATTATTACAAAATATATTAATTGCATTAGATATCTGTTTCTTTTTCCACTTTCTGGTACACAATTATGTCTCATTTACCTGCATCTTTGACAGAATGGAATAATGTAAGTGACAAATTTCCTTAACCCTTGGCAAAGAAAAATTGGAAAACTGCTCAAAACTAGGTATTTCAGAAGTCTTCTGGCTATCAAATGCAGTGCTAAAACATACAGATATAAATTACTGTATATCTGTAATGTGCTAAGAATTGTGCTTAGCACAAATGTGCTAAGTAACAAAACATTGCTCTAATTATTTGGCACTGTCCAGAAAATTCTTCAAATAGAAATTTGGTGAAGACTACAGATTTTAACTCCTTTTCTACAGGTAACTTTTGCTGGTTTATGGGACTTGATAAAAATGTGTTGAAAGTAAGCAATATGTTTACTTTGGGTTTTATGATCAGTCAGTCATTGATGTACCCAGCTGTCTCATATTTAAGAATCATGTCCATCACATGAATTTCAAAGACAGCTTAAGATAAGCTGCCAGCCAGAACATTTGGCATTGCTGTGATGAAGGGCATCTAGAAAAGTCTAATCTGAAGCACATTGTTTTACATACTTTGTGGCTTCTTGTTGCAGGATGTCCCCTTCCTGATCCATGCTGGCATGCGTTGCTGTCCGTTTTGATCTGTTCCATCTGAAAAACATCCCAAAGAACAACCCATATCCTGAAACAACAGCAGCAGCAAATCCCAACTCTCAATACCCCCAAGCAAACTTGGAAGTAAGCAAAAAACTCCCCTACTTCCAAACCGTAACAAAATAAAACCCAAGAGAAAACCTTCTTTTTCTAGACGTATCAAACAAATTTACTTGTTAGGGAGCTACTGTGTTTGTAGCATGAAAAAATTATAACAAAAGTGATAGCTCACCCATCTCTCTACCAGTTTTAGGTTTGCAACTGTTTACCCTGTGTTTGAAATAAAAGTTATTTCCCGCCTCCCCAGTAAGCTTGTAGAGGCAAGACAGCTGATGCCTGGATTTTCCCCTTGTGATATGTTGTTATAATTGTTACATGTCTCATTGAATTATATCTTTTTATCCCATAGGAGGGCATCAGTTTGCAATGAAAACATTCAGTAATTTCAGTAATGCTGTTCTAGGAAAGAAAGCAGTTTGGCTCTCCAATCTCAGAATTAATTTGGAGAGCTGCACTCTAGGATTTTTTCATACGTGATTTATTTAAATTAAGCATATGTCATAAAGAATCCTCAGGAAACAAGAAACACATTTCTGCTATTTTTAAAATCACTTCTCAAATCATAACTCAGTCTCAGGTATGGGCCTAAGTCTCAAAAGTTTTCAGGACCATTATAGTTGTGGGCTTAACTAGGGTGGGTTTTTATTATTTTTTTATTTCCACTCTTTTCTCTGTGGTGGATAATTCAGGTTTTGCCTCAATAAATTTCAGTTCACTCAGAATAGTCATCAGTCCTAGTGAAAAAGTAAGCCTTCTGCAGCACTATCCTTGAAACCCTTCAGCCTCCTGGTATATTATTAGCTACAATATTATGAAATCAAAGCAAAAAACAACTTTTCCAAAGAGGAAGGTTTAGTACACCTGATTGAAATAAAAGTGGTTTTAACAGAAAACCAATACCTGCATTTCATAACAAGGTGTAAACATAGCACAGAAACACTATCAGGATAACATTAACAGCTACAAAAATGGACGGCTCTCACACTGTACTCTGAGAAATTAGACACCAAGTTTGTCCACTGGATTAATACAGGAGGGACACCAGGACACCAGGCAAGAAAAAAATATCTGAGTAGTTCACATTCCCTAATCTGAGTGGATTTCACTAGAGCTCTCACAATAAACAAATTCCTCTTCTGAGGAAATGGAGGAGTGCATGAGCCTTAAGCAAAGCTATCAGCTGTTACACACACCTCTCTTTTAGTATTAGTATGGAAAACTATGAGAGCATCGAAGGACAATTTAAAGGAAAAAACACTTCTCCCAGATCAAGAGACTGATCAAGAGGTGATTCAAACTGAAGACATCAGCTCCCAGGCAGAAAATCTGATTAGAGCTGTCAGGTCACGAACACATACTCTAACACATACTCAAACACATACTATTTATGTAACGAATTCTTGTCATCTACTTTGGCCCTTCAAAACTTCTTTGAAGGCCCACATTTACCTCATGCTCCTGACTCCTCTTGTTAGAATTTCGGTAGCAGCACCATGACCACAGGAAAAAGCAGAGCCACTGTCATCTGGGAGGGTGTTAGCAACTCAGCACTAGAAGAGGCACAACTTAGGCCACACTATCTTTAACAGTTCATACTCATCCACAATAGAGTTTTTTTTAAGTTTCTGCACATCAGATAAAGAGCAGCACAGCTCTTAACAATGAATCAAGTATAACCTCTCTCTTTATAATCTTAAGGGATACTTAATGTTTGTAAGGGTTTAAAGCAAATATCTGGGAAGGGATTCAAGAGATT
>BJBW01005932.1:112883-140625 GCA_004320125.1 Scolopax mira | reverse complement strand
GCTGCTGAAGCCCAAAGGCTGAGACACTGATCCAGGAATACCTTGGTATAAGTAAGGGTGGTGGTATCTAGACCAGAATTTGCCCCAGATGCCCAGCCTTTAGGCATGATTGTTTGCTCACCACAAGTTACTCATGCTGCATACCTCTATCTGGCAAGAGCAGGAACTCCTAATTGAATATATATGATTGTTCAGTGTCACAAGACTCCTTTTCAGAAGGACCTCTGTCCAAATTTCACCCACAAATGCATAGTGCATCCATGCAACTTGTATTTACACAACTGAGAGTCATATATTGATAACCCAGGGTAGGAAAAGCACTCTGGATGACCCATCCTCCCCCTCCTTTTTTTGTTTCCTAATTTTGATTCACCAGCCAGAATTTGCTTCAGTAAAACTTTGAAGAACTCTGGAGACCACTTAGTCCATTTGCCTTTGCTCATGCCTTTCTGTCCAATCCCTCAGTAATAGTATGGGAGCTTCCTCCTATTCTCATTTATGGACATAGTATGAAGATAACAAGAAAATACCTATGGCATTCACTCAGACTTCAGAGCACCTTAAGCCTTCTCCATTTCCAGAGGGCCACTTTCTGAGTACTGTGACATGTATTCATTTATTTTGGGTTTTTTTTTTCATGAGCACAGCTCTGTGACATGCCCATTTTGAAAGTAATTTAAAAGAAAACCACCATACAATTATCCTTCTCTTTCACTTTGCAGTAATTCTCTATAAGAAACATGAAGAACAAGAATATGCTGCTAATGACAGGGACTCCAGGAATAACCATTAGATGCTACTGAGATACAGGGACATTGTACCTGTACCAAGATGAAGTACTGGAGATGTACCTGTACCAAGATGAAGGACTGGAGAACTGCAAAGGCACCTCTGCAACACTGGAAAATGTCTTCAAGTGAAATAAATGACATCAAAGTTCTGTGGGTTCCTGTCCTTTAAGCTGCTGGGGTTTCATGTCCTTTGTGCTGCTGGAGATAAACAAAGAAACAGACACTGCAAAGCTAAGCCCTGTTAAGAGTCACAAGTATTTGATAAGTATCTTTTCTGTCATATTTACCCAAACAGACCTGCATCAGGAATTACTGAAAGAAAAATAACACAGCACAGAGATACTACAGCAGCTAAAGACAGTAAGAAATCAACAGAAGGTTTCTTATATAGACATCTATATGTCTATATATGTCTATATCTAAGCATGAGAATATTAACTAATTATTTCTCCAAGACTTACAAACATAGATAGTCTTAGAGTTGAGCATTTATTTTTCATATGAAAAAGAATATGCAAAGTATTTATTCAATAATATTTGGACACATCATTGGTAAACATAATTTTTTCTTACACTGAGGTAAAAGGAAAATATAACCTTACATTTATAGCATGAAATGGTAACAACACAGTCTTAAGCATTAATACGAGGCCTTAAAATTTCTGTAGTGAAAAGCAATATTAAACTTTAATGTATGCTCATATGTTTAATAAAATATAGCAAATGTATCCTTTCTTCTGCCTACCCCAGAACAGCATGTTAGCTATGTTTGGTTCTCATTAGTTGACTTTACTGAATGTGATTACACTTAGACCAATTCTCCATCCCCACATAACTTACAGTGTTGTACAATAAAATTCTTACTATTTTTAAAAAGCAAACTCTAAATACAGTAAGAGTTGGGTACAAGCCTTACCTGCAGTAGCACAGCTTAATCAATGTATTTTTTCATCATTTTAAAGTGACAGAGTTGCACTATCTGTTGAGTTAGATTCATACATTTTTACAGACATACCAGACAATTTATATCTAAGCTTTTAAAAACACTTAACTTATTATCTATCTCTTTCAGCATTGTAATATGGTTCATATAGTCCTCACCATGTGGACACCAACTGATTTGAGATAATACATATGGCAGACATCCCACATAGATGTGTGCATTAAAAATGGCAGAAGATATTAGCACAAAATGTAAACCATCTTGAGTTTATATATCCGATCTATTCTTGAGATACTCTACTAAAACGGAATTTGACTCTCAAGAGCATATTTGAATCATTTTAAAGTTTTAACGTCAGTCCACAAAAATCAGCATATTTATAAAGTAGTAAGAATGACTCCCAGTCTAAGTTTTTTCCCTGTCCTTTTTAAAAGCATTAATATGAGTTCACTTAGGTCATGAGCAAATATCACCAAATTAAAAAAAAAAACCCACACAACAAGTAATAGGAGCTGAATAATGTGGATATCAAAATGAATATTAGTAATTCAGGAATCACACACCTCAAAGAGGTTTATCATTTTCATTCTTTTCAATTCAAGTGAGAAAGGAGGTGCTCCACTTCTCTCTGGAAAGCAGCTGGCGTACTTATCCTTTATCCATTTCTCAAAACTAAACTTTTGTTCTTTCTACAGCATAGCTGTGGCCAGAGAAACAGCTGAATATATGTGGTAAATTTACTCAAGCATCTCAATTTTATAGTCACTTTATGCAGACCAAACTCACCAGGACTGTGAATTTAAACTCCCCCAGTTGAATATGAGTACTTTATACCACACTGACACCTACCATTGCTACTGTAGTTCATGCCATCTCAGTCCATAACTTTTATAAATGTTAACAATATACTAAGTTGGTACAAGTCACAATCTTATCAGTTATGTAGATTCTGATCATTTTTTGCAACTGGCACTTATTCAATAGTGCTATATGGTTTATCTCCAAACCTGGACAAGAAGCTATACATTTTTACAAATACCTCAGCTAAGACTTTTCAGTTGAAATATTCTTAACAGCTATTTTGTTAATGTCAAAGCTACAAAAATCGTAACAATTTTCAGCAAGCAGTGTTTTTATTTTAAAAAAATAAAAACATAAAAAAATAAAAGCATTTCTGTCACTCAAAACCACATCATCATTTTCCAGAATAGGGAGTTTCAGCTAATCATGCTGGAAAATTCATTTTCCCCTGTTCAAGTGATGCAAGTGAATGTAGCAAACCTGATACCCCTACAATACTATGGTTTGCTCAACTGACAATCTGTATCACAGTTTCCATGTGACTTGCTTCTCCAATGGGAAAATAGCTTATCAATTCACACATCAACTTCACACATCAAATTCACATGTGTCATCAAGTTATAGAATAAGGTAATTTTTGCAGTAATGTTTGAAAATATTAAAAGGTATACAAGAATTTTAAGATCTGATATTAACTTTAGTAAAGACTACTGAAATTTTAAGAAAAAATATGGTTAAACACTATACTTCAACAATGGGTCCTTCTCTTCTCCCAAATAGCAGGCAATAGGACAATAGGAAATGGCCTCAAGGTGCGCCAGGGGAGGTTTAGATTGGATATTATGAAAAAAATTCTTTGCTGAAAGGGTTGTCAAGCATTGGAACAGTTTGCCCAGGAAAGTGGTGGAGTCATCATCCCTGGGGGTACTTAAAAGATGTGTAGATATAGTGCTGAGGGACACAGTTTAGTGGTGGACTTGGCAGCGTTAAGTTAGCAGTTGGACTCAATGATCTTAAAGGTCTCTTCCAAACAAAATGGTTCTATGATTCTATGCCAGTTGGAGAATCAAAATCATCAACTGAAATTCAGCAGAATCTCCAAACTAGGTTCCTCGGAATCATCAGAACTTCTTCTTTTTCTTCACCATTGCTCTTTGAGCAGCCAGTACTCTTTGTGCTGCTATTGCTGCTTTCATCACTTTTTTCTTCATCATCTTCCCCACTGGCAAGTTTCTGTACTTCTTCTGCCATAAAAATACACAAGATCATTCATTGGTGCATTGCATTTTATATTAAAAAGAAGTTAAAAAGAAGCAAGTAGGGCAATGAGTTTCACCTATCTTCAATTAAATCATTAAGTACTGATTAATCTTTTCTAGCAACTGAAGAAAGCCCTGTAACAACTGTGTGGCAGACTGTAGGGTTAAAACTATGAAGCCAGCTTGTATCCTGAAATGTGGTGTGACCACTCTGCACTTGGAATTGGCTCATCATAGCTCTAAAACCAGCACAGCTGGTCACCAGAAAAATCACTCATTTATAGGAGAATGCTCAGATGCATTAAGTCACAAAAATTCTTTGTTGTTCCTGTTTCCTGTAGATAGATACACAGCAGTAAGAGAACGGAAGATTCCCCCCCTCTCTGCTCCTTGTCCTAGGTGCCTTTATATCCTAATTGATACAGGACTAGGAACTCTTGATCACAAATAACTGGTGTAAGCTAAAGTTAGTATGCAAGAGAAGAGAATGTACATCAAAACCGGGCTTAGGAGTATCCAAAGATGGATGAAAATAATCTTTGCAGTTTTTTCCTTCTTGTTATTTCTTCCTCATACTACAGAATTCAGAGGGACTTCATGAGGTTAACACCCTTTAGCCTAATACCCATTTCATAACAAACACAGCTTACATTTTAGCACAATTCAAGTGCATGGTCACAGGTCACATCTCAGAGTGCTATCACATGTCTTTTTGTGACTCTATCAGGGTTAGTTTAAAAACTGATTTCCTCTACTAATTCTCACATGTTCTCTGTGGGAGGTTTCCTGGCCAAATGCTAAAAAAGTTTTTTTTAATCATTCCTCTTCCACTTCAGCGCAGGTTAAGTGAGATTAGTTTAAGGTCTTTATCAGTCAGTTGATATTATATTGAGACAGATGAGGGAAGCTCACCTGGTCCATTCTGCATGTTCTGAATTTAGAAGACTCAGAATTTTCTAAAGTTGTTTCTAAATTTGTAAGAAGATCTCTGACTCTTTTCTTCCTTCCTTAATATACTATAAAATTGATACTTACAATTGAACATTAACAACTAGATAATGTTTACTCTGACACTTTGTAGACCAAGGCAGCCTATTTAAGATGTAGAAAATCCAGGTGTAACATAAGTATTTTCTCAATAATTACTTGCTTTTCAAACACAAAGTCAGGTGTTCCTATTGGTACAATAATTCTCAATGGAATCAGTGAAAGGCAAGAATGCCTCTGCAATAAATATTGTAGTTGCGATCCTCAAACTTAGCCATCAACATCTTTTCTTCAAGAAGTGGAAAAAATTGCTTTGCCTCAGTATTTTCTGGTTCATATTTCAGAACTGCAATCTGACAGTGTATTATATTAAAAACATGTATATAATGACAAAATAAACAAACCAGAACTAAGTCTGCCACTTATGGTTCATGAAAGTGCAATTATACCAATGAAAAACTTCACATATACACTTCAAAAGTGGATGTTTTTTCACTTCAGGATAACCTGAAGAACATCAAGCTTGCTCTTGGATAGTATCACAATTATGAGCAATGCAAAGTGTCTGCAATGCAAAAAAATTATTTCTCAGCTAATGACATTAATAATTTCAGATACAACTTTAATTCTAGAATTAGCATGGAGAGAAGACAAATTACATTTAAGAGCAATGAGATCATAAAGATCTTAATTGATATAATTGTTATATCATAAATAAGAGTAACAGACACAGAAGAATCAGCTACCAGGTTAAACTGGAAAGAAACCCAAAATTAGTAAGGCATGAAAAAGCTTTAACATTATTTTGCAGACCACATGCACCCAAAGTGAGCAAAACCAACCAAAATAAAAAATGTCACATGAAAGAACAATTTTGAGGTGAAAACTGCCCTAATTATTAGACAGTGGTTGTGCAATTGTAATTTTTCACAAGATAGTACAAAATTCACTGTTCCCATTATAGTAATTTTGGTATTTTGGGTTTTGCCATTCTGCCTTCCCTTATAAACCTTCCTTCTCTATTGCATTTTCCACACAAAACAAATCAATTGAAATGAAGGTTCTGTTCCCCATTCTAAAGAACAGTGCAGGAATTTGTGGCCAACTCACAAACAGAGAGCCAGGAGAAATCAGCTGAGGTCACTTGGAGACAGTAACAGCAACAGAGATCCAAGAATATAATACTGAATACTCAATTAACTGATGGCAAGCACGCAGGCAAGAGAGAAACAATTGTAACCCAAACAACCATGTGTCTGAGGCCTCCAAAGCCGTGGTGCCTGGCAAACACAACAAAACATATAAACATATTTATCATGAAGAATTGATAGGACCTTCTATCACGATAAGAAATCATGGTAACGGCTGACACAATGTATCATTCTCATTATTGAGTATTTTTTCCTATAAGCCAAAAGACCAGGAATAAAAGGTTGGGTAACTAGGTAATTAATACTGCTGAAAAATCTTGACAAGAACTAAGTATTCACTGACAAATTGGTGCCCCAGCTTACCCAAGTCCATAATATTCAGTCATGCCGTTAATTTGTTATTTTAATAAAGGAAAGTTACCTTTCCCAGCAATTCTATTGGTGGAGTAAATTGTCCCTCTTCCTTTTCACTTTGTTTGTTGTTACTTTTTCCATCATGATCTGGTATTTCCAGTGGCTCACATCGTTACTTTGGTTTTCAATATTATTTGGTTCAATTTCAGCATCAAGTTAATTACTGTGCGCTTTCTTAATGTTCCTAGATTCTTTTTCATCTGAATTTAAAAAGTAGAATGGCAAGAGCAAACAATAAGATTTGCAGAGCATTTTACATGTTCAGACTAACCTGCAAACACCAGTGATATAAATTTTACCAACTTTGTCCCATAAGATTCAGATACAAAGAAATTTTGTAAAAGTAGGTATCAAAGAATATAGTAGCAAGAAGTAAAGAAAGTTTAAAATTGTATATTATATGAAAAAGAGCTGATGCAGACCAGAACCTCTTTATGGAAACATCAGTGTAATAATGAGTTATACAGATTAAAGGAGAGAATTTACATTTTTATTTTAAATAGAAACAACATGTATTGTTCACAACTAATTTATTTTTCAATCATACAATTAAATTCCAGAACATGTAAAAATATATTGTCCAGCTCAGAAGATAATGCCAAGGTGAAAACAGATCATAGGAAACTAAATATGTACTCAAGACTTTCTTTGAACCTAATACAACAATGTGCATTTTTTTAGACTTCTAAGATAGCTTGAATTCACTGAAATATTGTGTGAAAGTTCATGCTTATTTACTTTCTTTTTAACACTTAAAATTTCTTGTTATTTTTCACAATAAAGAGTTACATCTTTAGTAGAATTCATTCAGCCAAAATCCTTCTTTGAAATTGATTGTTCTCTAGATTGATTTGCAATGGAAAGTCACAGGCTAAATTCTGCCATTTTCCAAAGGAAGTTGTTTTCAAGAAAATTTGTTCTCTTATTCCTTGGAAACCCCAATGAAAGGGAGTGGAGTGTCTCCTATCATTTTTTAAATTAAGTAATTTCTCAGAAAATTCCTCTGAGTTTTGGGGGCAAACGCTTCACACAAGACAGTGTTTCAGGTAAGAAAACCAAAGGAAAGTCAAGGCAATGAGCCAGTATTATGTATTTTTGGCCAACTGGGAAGGCAGTAGGAAAGAAAGAACTAAAATGAGTTATTTTGTACAAGCCTGCACATGTGTGTAGAAGTCCATACAAATAAGGGAAGCATACAGGAATGAAGACAATGAGAAAAGGGTGTGTATGCTCAGAGGGAAGTATGCAAGAACAAGATTAGATGGAATTAGAATTGGAGGGAAAAATCTGGTTGCATATTCCTTCAGAAATAACCACCTTACCCCTCCCCTTAATTAATATCCCTTCTATCTAAAAATCAACTATCTTTCTTGCAGTCTAACTAAAAGGTATCAATTTAAACTCAGACCACCTTAGCCTTAACTTACACTTAGCTTTGAAGTCTTCTGTTTCACTATTAGACCTAAAGTAGTACTTCTGTGTCCAGTGTTTATCTATTTGTCCTCAGTTACACAAATTGGTCCAACAAAAACCATTATGTCTGTCCTTGCACCTTGCCTATGTCTTAAACTCATTACAAATATCAAAATGTTATGACAGAAGTAATTCTCACTCTTGTTCTTTACTTGCTGGCATGACAAATATTTAATAATATAATGTGAAAAAGAATAATTTCAGAAAAAATGTCCAACACAGACTCTATTGATAATGGTCTGCAATTTGATAATTCTTGAAGAATCACACCCACAAACCATAGGTAACTTTAGGTAAGTACAAATTGAACCTGTATTTTCTTATATAATCTGGGGAAGAATATTGGATGAATTCTTATATTTTTACTCTTTTGGATAAAACATCCCATATATATATATTGCAAGAAATTCTCCAGTAGTGGTGAAGAAAAAAAAAAAGAAAAAAGCATATAAATATGAGAAATACTAAAAATTGCATTATTATTATTCACCAAACTGATCTCTAATGAGTTTTACAGCCACAGCAAAATAATATCCTGTTTTGTGATAACCTTATACTAATTATTAATTCTCTATAGAAAAATGGGTTGATTAAAAAATGAACATATGTGAAAATGAAGGACAAAATAGTTGAAACTTAATACGATGCATTAGTACTTTGCTCTTGAAGATGAAAATTCCTCATTTACAGAGTATCATAAAGGAACAGTAGCTTGCTACCTTTCTCCTTCCCCTCCCTCTCACCACCCCCCCAAAAAAATTTTACTCACATTTTAACAAGCCTTCCATTATCCAAGCTTTTCAAGGAGTATGATGAATAATGAATTTTTTCTTTGCAATTAATTTCAAGGCAACCTAGATCAAAGTTGGGGTCACTGACAAAAAAATAAGGTTTTACAATAGCTCCAAATTTTGGAATATGTTTATTTTTAAGTCATGTCCAGCAGACAAACCTTGTTTTCTCTGGCTGCCTGAGATGATGGGTTTTTTCCCCCCCTCTGTTTGTGTTCACCCCAGGCAACAGCAGATCATGCTGACTGCAGCTGCTTCATCCATGCCACCGGTTTCTTTGGGACATCTACTGTGTATCAGAAAGACAAGCTGGGATAGAAAAGAAATATAGAGTTCCTGGCTTGTCTTACTGAACCCTGCAGTTCACAACTGCGGTCGTGAGCAGGTAAAGGGAGGAGCCGCAGAGGTTCATGTGTCGAGGTTTCTTGCTGAGCCTTTCCTCCAGCAGCCACCTCCTGTTGACAGACCTCCCACTGACCAACCATTAAAAGAACTGGATACTACCTAAACTGTTCAGAGGATTTAACACCTATTAAAAAAACCTTCCTGGTAATATTTATATAGCACTTATTATTCAAAAGTACATAGAGGGGTAAAATCAGACCTATTTTTCAACAGATATTTTAGAGGTTTGTTTTGCAGGGGAGACACAATTGCTTACCACTTGTGACCCAAATCCTAAACTGCTTTATATTAGAAGTCAGTGATTTTCCACACAGAGAGAAAACAAAATACACTCTCCACCAAGAGTTATAATAATATTCCAATAAAAATACAGTATTTTTCAGCTTTTGCTGAACAAAGCTAGTGACCTTCTAGTCTGCACTATGGCAAAAAAAGGTTGTGATCTGAACATGAATCCTAAGAAAAGGTTCTTTTGCATGTTTATTTTTCATGTAATTATGATTTGTAATACAGAAACTTCCCACACAGTAGGTACTGACCTGTTAATGACAACAACATTCTGTTCCTTGACACACATTAAATGATGGCAACAGTGGAGATCCTATTTATTGACTCTGCATCTCTCAGCAGTTCTACTCGCTTCCTTGAACTTTTTTGTTTACAACTCACAGGTATTTGCCTCTCCTTTTAAACTTTTTTTTTTTCCCCAGAATGACACTGAAAGTGTATTTAAGCAACTGAAAGTGCACCAAGAGTGTATGAAGTAACTATGGTAAAGCATAAAGAAAGCTAATTTCTACTTATTGAACCTTCATTCATTATTGAATCCCCTCAATTATTTGTCATTGGAAGTCTTATAAATAGATTGGTATTATCAGTAGCTTCCACAAACACCAAATCACTATCAGCTTGATCAAATCACACAGTATTTAAGTTGGTGGTTATAAGGGTGGCAAAAACTGTGCTCCCAAGAAATGAACCCAGAGACAGAAGATTCAAATCTGAAAGTTTTTCTACAGGTACAAAATTCAGAGCATCTATCTAGTGTTCTACAAAGTTTCCTTCACCTTTCAAATCCAAAACAACAATTTTAAAAGTCCAATTATAATAGTATAGGGACATGACATAAACAAGTTTCTTTAAACACAATTTAATAGCCAGTCTCAGAGTTTCTGCATAACAGTGCCCGCTCCAGAAGTTTATACTATTTCTAAATGACACATGCAAACATTTGCTTCACCATTTATGTCCTGAAGAGGTTTTGCCTAAGTAGTTGTCAGCCTTGCAGTGCCACACACAGTCCCAGCAAAGCTGGAAGCTGCTGCCACTTTTGGCTATAGATGAGAGAAAGCAGCAGGACTGGAGGTACACCTTCTCCTGGACATTTTCTTGGTGCCTGTTTTTCACATGTTTAATGTGTAAACTCAAGGAGGGGAACCCATGAGCAGTGCAAGGCAGCAGGGCTCATGAATAGAAAGGCAGCAGTCATTCTGTGTCCTGTGAAGGACATAGGGCAGAAGCCTGCACACCTTAATGCCCTTGATAAAATTTCTGTTGATGTTAGGGCCAGAATCAGCCTTAAGAGAAAAATTTTCACGAAGACTTTTTTCAATTATTGTTTCTAATGTGACAAACTTGCATATTTTATACAAAACAAAACTATGTTATACTTATTTATCCATATGCTTATCTACAGTAATAACAAAAATATTTTAAAAATTAAATAACAAGCCACAGAACCCAGAAGTGTTGAGTTCCTACAATGTAGCTTAGCTAATATTTTTTATTTGATCTAAATAACAACGGTGCCAAGTGAACCATGGGTTAAAGAGTTCATCCATGTAATTCTAGTCTTTCAAAATTAATTGAGTAACAAATGATTGCATTATTGAACTCTAATTGCTTAAGAAAGCATGTAATAGATCAGCTCAAAACTGAAGTAATCATCTTACCCTGGTACTGCTTGAATTGATTCAATAGCCACTTCTGAAAAGCAAACACAAAACAGCTGTTTCACATTTTGGTTCACCTGATGCAAATATTATTCTGCAACTCTAAGATTTCTTTAGCTTGAAGCTGTATGGTGATCTTTTAAAAAGTTCCACTTCAAATATGCACTACCAAATTGCTCTAACCCATGCCTACTTAGATTTCCCTCATTAAGTAACAAATATTGCTTTTAGCAAGCATTGTTTTAAAAGCTAGCACTTGTTAAATAATTTATCTTTTGGCTCCAAAATACATAATTTTTTTTAATTTTGAGTCTTTGTTCCCAAAATAGAAACAGTAACTTTAAAAAGTTATAAATTTCTATTCATGGTATTCCTAAATTACTGAGGCACTAAAATTTTTCAGCAATTTCAATACAAATCCACACAAAGATACAAACTGAAACTTGTTTCATTTAATCTACTGCATGAATATTCACAGCAATGGAATTAAATATATCACTCAACATAATAACTGAATTAGAAATAAAACTAATCTATTGCCATAAAGGAGGTATACGTTTAAGTTCTGGAGTGAGCTGATGCTTACCTTCTTGGTCTCTGTCCTTTTTAAACAATTGTACCTAGTAGAAAATAAAAAAAAAAATTAAATTTTTTTTTTTTTTTACAGTAAGCTGCGAGAATTTGTATAAATAGACATACAACATCAAAACAAATAGAACACCATTTTTATTGTTTTTTAAAAATCTTGGGATGGCATGTTTTTACTTAGCTTCAGTTACTGAAGCAATTAATTCACATCAACTTAATGTCTAAGTCAAAAGAAGAAAAATAACCACCCCAATGAACAAAACAAAGAAAACCGATCAGGACTTTCCCAGTGTTTTTGGCAAGCTCTTGAGGCGGGCTTCTTCCCTGGGGTCTCCATCTCTATTAGACACCATCTATCCAGCAAAGCACTGATGCTCATGCTCTACTCATTTCTGTAAAACAACTGCAGTACGTTCTTATGTCCTATTGAGATCACTCAAACTTAAATGTGTGCTTAAACACATTCCTCTGTGGAATCCTTAGTAAGCAAACCACATGAATGCTGCTATTATGCTCTTTAGCATTTATGAGGTGATAGAATTTGTAATTAAAATTTCCGATGGCCTTGATTTTCCACTGTAAGCAAATCTTCACCAGTACAGATTGATAATGTAATACTAGTGGATCATGATAACAGAGCAATATAGAACAAACGTATAAAGATTTTTAAAGTGTGTTTAATGTATACTCTTTGTCATTAAAGAAAAATAAAAGCTTCTATGTTACAACTTCCATATCTATTTTACTCTAGAGCCACTTGAGGATCTTATTTGCTACGTCTTATTAAAATAATGCTTGAACCTACAACAGTTATTTCACACCTTGCATAAGACAGGTACCTTGGCCCATCCCTTGGGGAACAGCACTTTAAAACTTACCTGTCAGAGAACAGACAGTAGCCAGCCTCTCCTGATTCACTGAGCTGTTGTTGGTGCTCAAGGAGGGCAATTGGGAAGAAGATAGCTCTAAAAACAGAGTAAAACTACAGGCCACGCAGTTCCTTTTCTGCTGTCTAGTGGATCCCAAACCAGGTAACTAGGAAAGATTGACTGTCATTTTATGACTGTAATACAGTGAAGTTCTTCAGCATGAGGAACAACAGCAGTACCTAGAGTTGTACAGAACTCTAGAAATTACAATGAATTGAAAACTTAAAAGATTCATTGCACTTTCACTAGAACCTAATGTAAAAAAGCCTCACAATTACCTTTTTCCTCAACTGTAGCCACAGCATTACTTACGTAACCACATAAAAACCAAAATACAAAATTTGAATGTAGACAAACACTTATGAAAAAAAGCTTAAAATCTGACCCATCACAAAAATGATGCCAAATGCAGCAAGTACCATACTTAACCTCCACTGTCCTTCAGAATGTGCGCTTTTTATTATAATTCTAATTGGGTCCACTGGGTGGATTGCTCCTCTTTTATCCACTAGACTTGATCGAATCAGTACAATAGAACTGCTGATGCATGAAATGATAGGTCAATGTGACCTTGTCATGGAGTAATATCCCTGCAAATCACAGTAAATAAATAAATAAAACAATTTATTTTATATGCTCTAGGTATTAGGCATAAATTACCAAAACCTAACATTTTTACTTCAAATATAATATATTGCTGCATACTACTATATGAAAAACTCATTTAAATAACTTTTTTAACACACAGTAAGGGGAAAAACATTTACAAATAAATGGTGGTTGTAGTAGCTGTTACCAATTCCCTTTCATCCACCACCAGACTTTCCCAGATCAGTGGAACTGATTTCTCCTTATGGCTTTCATACAATGAAGGCTTTCTAGAAACTTTTGTCATCAAGATGTATCTTTCTCTTCTTACCTCGTCTGTTACAGATGTCTCTGGAGTAAGTGCACCTATATAGCAAGCACAGTACATTTAGCACAATATTTATATATAGGAGTTTGGGGTTTTTTTTTTTCAATTTGTTTTTTTTTTCATTTTTTATTAATTTACCACAAAGTCAGCACTACATTGCTAAAGTTTCCATGTATTTAAGAAGAGATTTATCATTGATTCATGATCATATAAGAAAATACTTTGTAAGACATCTGTCAAAGTAGTAAAAAACCTGAACTACCACCCCAGTAGTCTCATGCCAAGAAATCATACTTCAAAATATATTGGAAATATTAATTTGTGATTTTATTCTTAACAGCATTAGGTGTGCCATAAGGATCTCTGCTGTGCATTACTATGAATTAAAATATTAATTTAAAACTTTTAGAATATGCTACATACAAGTTTGTGTGAGCATATACATATTTCTACAGACTAGGGTTGGTAAATGCAACTTAGAGGACCTTACAAGGCTGGTGTTGTGTAATTCTGAGAGCATATGTTCACATTGGTTTTATGTGGTGACAATAAAACTTAGTTTAAACAAAAGTTAAGAGGTATTTCTAACTGAAGTCTCTGATCTTGAATGGGTTGCTGGATATGACAGCTGTATATAAGACAAATTTTCTGTACTACTAACTATCTAATGTGTGCTGAACTTCTGAGATGGGTATTTGGGGTTTTTTTCTATTATAAAATATCCTTAGGTAGCCACAGGAATACTCTTCTTAATTAAAAAGTGTTTAATTTTTACTTATAAACACAAAGAAACTATTTTAAGCTTCAGGGATCAGTGAATGGAGAAAACCTATGATTATTTTATGTTAGACAAAAATGTTTAAAATACATTATAGATAACTGCATAGTTATCTAGTTTATCTATAGTTTAGCATGAAAAAAATCACTCAAAATAATTTTAAGTTGGAAATATAGTTTTTATAGTTAAACATTTAACATGGAAAAGGGGTGCTGGAAACAGGTGTTGAGAAGATTTCATTTGGGCTACGAGAAGGAACATACGCATGTTCTCATAATAGATGTCTCTAAGTAGGGTACCGTTGTCAGAGTGATTTTTCAGGAAGCGAACATGTAATCTACACAGTAAAACCAAGAGACTACACTACAATGCCATTATTAGCTTTAATTGCAGTCTGCCCGGCCAGACAAAAGACAATATACAAATGTTAATATTTATTTTTATTTAAAATTGGAATAAAAATGTCAAAATAAAACTATTAGCTATGAAAATATGCTATTTATGCTCTCACTATTAGCTTAATAACAAATGCGCTTTCAAATATATCAAGAAAAGACTTGGAAATTAGAAACTCTTCACTTAAAAAACCCTCTACCTTATCTGTAGTCACAGATAGATCATTAGAAAATGCTTCTGGATTGATCAATTCTGGGGTTCCAAACACCTGAAAAAAAACCCACCAAATTTTTAAACAAGTTTGGTGACCAAATCCCTGTAAAAATCTAGTACAGTTATCTGAAGGCTCCTATAAACAGAATCAGCTGGTTTTCCTTTAATCTTGGGCTGAAAGGGCCTATGTCACAGTAGCCATATGCCAAAAAAAATATTAAGAACATTCAACAAAAAGATCTGCAAAAAGAAACTTCTCTGGGTCAAAAATAAAGCTATCTGTTTTCTGGTCAGTCTTAAGGATACATACAGTTTCCTATACCATACAGATCAGCAGCTCAGATGCTGAGTAACAAAAAGCAGGACTCCTCAACACGCAGTAGCCATGCATCCTTGAAAGGAGCACACCAATGCCTCTCTGCTCTCCTTGCCAGCACTGGTATTTATAAACGCTTTCCCCTTGCTGCTATCTCACTTTGAAGCAGCCAAAGCAAGTCATATTTTGTTGCTGGATTTTGGCCTCCCCTCACAGAAGGCACACAGCTGTCAGGGAAGCATAATGTTTTATGTTTGAATTCCACTGAAGGGCCAGACCCCACTCCCTTAAAAGTCAGAGAAAGTTTTTCCTTTGACTTAATTAGGAGCAGAAAGAGATCTTGAGTAGCAAGTTTCTTCAGTAATGTAGGAATTTCAATGGAGTAAAACGACAGGTAAAAGCCAGTGCTACCACCTGAGGAAGTGGCATAAATTCAGACATCTCATTAGCACCCCAGACCCTACTTACCCTTCTGACACTGGATGGGAAAGGTCACTGAAATGACCATGGCAGCCCAGTATAGGTGATCAGTGGATTTCTCTATGGATGCCTGTAACTGCACTTAAGTTTCTCCACATACCACAAGGCCTCTCCCAGAGCCCCAAGAGCAGGCAGCAGCACCACATGGCTGCCATTCTTACCTTTACCTCATTCCCACCTGCTGTTACTTTTTATACCCTGGGAACCAATGGGACCCTCTCCTCCCTCCTTCTCCTCCTCCTCCAGGTAGGTCATACCAGCTGGGTCTCGTTCAAAGACACATTCCAGGGGCTGAGGAGGGAATCAAAAAAAGAGCAGTAACTGCCTAACCTGGCCAAAGCAGTGCAGACTCCAAATGTTGAACCACGTCTCCTGCAAAAAGCATCTGTCACCCAAAGCATACGGGAACCTCGCCACATCTTGTATGTTGTCTTGGGAATATATATGTAAGACTATAAAAATGTGTTAGGAAAATTATCCTGAGAGAAATAAAGTATCAGAAGGGCCATCACCTTTCAGCTGTTAACATGTTAACCATTTTCATCTTTTTGTACAATGCAGTAAAGGAACAAGATTAAAGTGAGGACTATCTATCTGTCAAATCACATTTTATTCTTTAAATGAAATCAGCTTTCATGTTATGCAGGCATATAAAAATATTTGGAAAGCAGTGTATTTTAACTCAATCCTGTAACTCCCAAGTTTTCCACTAATGGGAGAAGAGCTTCCCTGTACTTCACGCACCACACTTCAGCCTACAGCCACACTTCACAGCCTAGCGACGAGCTGTGGGGAGCACAGCTCTGAGTGGAAACACTGGTGTGTATCTGACCTCCAGAAACAACAATGACAATGCCAAAGCTTACACCTCCGCAGTGAAAGACGGACAAGCCACTGTACTGAAACGAAAGCCAAGAGTCATCATATTAAGTGACTATTTTTAAAAAAAAACCAAAACACCAAAACCAACATGTTGAGGGACTTGGCCCTACATTTCTGTGAAAAGAGCTTCAATTTGCCACAAAAAAGCCTGAAATATGGCTAACATTCCCATCAGGTATATTTTCCAAAGTCTCCCCAGCTGCCAACAGTCACAGAGTGGGACAGGGCCAGCCCACCTGAGGGAATGGCAACTGGCGATTGCCACCCTGGCACTGATCCTGTGGTGGGCAAACTCCTCCACCAACCAGTGATACCTTCATTAGCCACCTCTCCCCTGGGATGGAGGGGAAGGCACGGCCGTGTTGCTAAGGCCCTGGAGGGTGGAGGGCTGACAGCCCCCCTGGTGCCAGGGCCCACACTCCTTTCTGGCATCTGCCCCCAGTGCAGGGACCTCCTGCAGTGGGGCTGGGGGTAGAGGGAGGTGCTGGGGGGCTTGGTGGCCCGGGGGGCTCCGGCCTGGGGTCAGAGGCGAGCCCCCAGGGCCACTGTAGCACAGTCCTGGTCTGGGAATGGCCTGAGGAGTAGGCAAGAGGCACCCGGTGTGGGCCCTTCCTCCGTGTTAAGGGGGATCTGAGAAAAACTGCAATGGGCATAAAACCATTGTGCTCTTTCTTTTCAGAGAGGATGTAATCCAGCCACACGAACAGCTATCGAAAGACGCGGTGGCCCCACAAAGCGTAAACCCAGTCACAAAGGGATGAGGCAAATCAGTGATGGATCGGCCTATCTGCAGCTATTAAACACAACAAACGAAATGCAATTCCAGCTCAGGAAGTTTCTGAAGCACTGTTCCCCAGAAGCTGAGAGGCCACGCCAAGGGGAATATCTGTTTTATATATGCCTTGTTTTTAATCCACTTTCCTTAAGCATCTGTTACTGGAAAACAGGCTCCTAGGTTAAACAGACCTTTGGTCTGGCTCATGATAGTTATGCATCTCCATTATGTTTACCATTTCCCCTGAGAAAACCATTTCAGGCTTCTCCGTTCCTGCTTGCCAAAGGAAGCCGTGTGTAGCAGGGACTCTTCCCGCATTCTGGGACTTTCTAATGATTATTTGGTTGGCTCCCGGGGCACGTGCAGTTCTGCAGCTTCCTTAAGGTCTTACAAACACACACACTTCCCCCCCGCCTCCTCCAAAGGCACTGAGATGATTTCAAACAGATGTAGCTGGGATACTCTTAAGCCTTTCCCAAAGGCATTATAGTGGAGTGGGTAAAATACCCAGACCCCAGAGACATGAATCAGAGCCCTACTAAGAAGTTAGAAAAAGTTGTGTTTTGGTGCTAGAGGCATAAAAAAACCCCTAATCACTGAGGCCTGAAAGATGAAACTGGCAAGTTGGTGTCCTAACTGTTGTCACAAAAAATTTTGGGCATTAGTTGTGTTAGCTAACATGCCACTTATCCCTGGGCACATCTTTAGGGCTGACCTAATCTTTTTGTGAACTTTTCAGCTGCAGTGTTGCTTACTGCAGTCTAGTACAAACTGATTTCTTAACAACTTATTTTAAAATAAAATGAGCTTGATAAAAGTTACAATGTGAGAAGTGTGACATTATACATACAAAGGCTAGAATTTATTTGCAGAATTCAAATTTTAAAAATCCTTGGTATTGATCATCATTGATATAACTCTAAATGCATCTCACACTAACAGGCATTAGTAATATATCCAAATATTGGTTAGGATTAGTAGAGAACTGGCTTTCTGATCAGCAACTGAAAAATGTTCCACCTCTTTAAAAACAAGTTCTCTTTGTGTCAGATGAGCTGCTAAAGACAAATCTTTTCAAAAATTCTGATTTTGCTACTTGACTGTAACCTGTGCATATGAAACTTCTATACATGGAAAAGGAGAATAGAAAGTCAGGTCAGCCACTTAGTTTATCTCTGACTGATGTAAGACTTCATGGCTTAACCAACAAGAAGGACATCTCCTGCAGGCAAAAAATCAGATGAGGCTATTTTATGCTTTTGATTTACCTTTTTGAATAAATGATGATAGATACAAGTGATACCACTATTAAAAAGTGCTGTGGAATCAGCAGCACGTCAAGAGGCTTGGTTGCTTTGATTAAGGTTTTTCATGCAGCATTGAGATGGCAGGAACTCAGTCATTTCTGCAGCACAATTTCATGAGAGAGATTGCTCTTACTGCTTTTGAGAACAAGAGCAATACATTAAGGACATATTAAGGATGGTATATTACATAGTCTATCAGTTTTAAAGGGATGAGCATGTCTATAACTGGAGGTAATCCTGGTTGGATCATTTATTTTATTCTACTTTATTAAATGTGCTTTGTTGTATGCTGTGCTTTCCTCATACCTTTTAAAGAGCAAGAAATGTTTTCTAAACTGAAATAACAAATAATCAACACATAATTGGCATATGCTCCAAAGCTAGCGGCTCTGCTGAGATCTAACCATCTGGCCATGGAAGCACGATGAGGACTGCAGCACCCCTAGACTATTGCTCCCCAAAAGGAATTGTGCACCAAGGAACTCCTTACCCACAGGCAATGGATAACTGCAGCAACTCCCTTGAAGGCTAAAGCTCCCCCTGTCAAAGCACCCAGTCAGCTCGGGGAAAAGAGAGCCATGTTGCAGAGCATCCCATCTGCTCTGGGTGGCTTATGTCCCTGCAGGACACACCACTATTGCAGCTGTTTCTGGACTTTGTGCAGAGAAGGCACAGCGTACCCACGCTATCATGCAGATCTGTACAAACACCACCAGGAATCTAAAGCTACATCATCGTTTTGTTGTTGGTTTTGGTTTGGGTTTTTTTTTGTTTTGGTTGTGTTTTTTTCATTGGTTGGACTCGATGATCTTAAAAGGTCCCTTCCAACCTAGGTGATTCTGTGATTCTAATTGTTTTTACCAACATCTAAGTTTTGCATCTTTGATAGTGTGTGTATCTTAATTAGGAGCTGGTTCTCAAGAATATTGAAAAGCAACTGAACAAACCAAATAACTGTATAAATCTAATACATCATTATGGGTATTCAAAATATCTAATTACTGTATCTTATTAAAAACAGGCCTAAACTTACCGTCTTCCTTCCCCTTTCTTGAATGTGCTCAGTAAGTGGCAGAGGTTTTAACACCTAGATCAGAATCCAAATACGAGTATTACAGCTCATACTTGACACCTGTTTTAAATTAAGTGTATCATGAATGAATGCACACAATAAAAAGACAAATGAGGTTCTAATGTACTTAGGCACTGTATAAAGAATTATTTTAATGTAACATACTATTCTGCTTTACTGGCTGTTTAGTACTTAATATTTCTTAGCTGGTTAAAAACTGTGGTTCTAATGAGACAAATAACTGAACGGTAAAACTAGAAGGTAATTCCCACATTTAAGTCTCAGTGATTTCAGCATTCTGCAATCACTATATATAGCTTAGGAAATTTTCTTCTTCATGTGTACCACAGTATTTCAAATAGTACAATTAGGCACAATGATTTGGTTTTTTTTGGAGGGCAGGGGAGAGGGCAAACCCCATGAAGGCAATGCAACAGCTGCATATTGGGACAGCCTACAGAGAACTTCAGGACGGTACCACCAACTCTCATGAGTTGTGTGGGGAAACTGGGGGGGACTGACTCAGATAAAGGCTTCTAAAAATTCTTGGGTCTTGTGTCTCCCATCTGCATTCAGGAGGTAGAGACGGGAACTAGACTCTTTCTTAGTGTTGATATTTGTGAGCATAAGCAAACGTGGCTCATGAAAAGGAAAGGTTTTCTACCTGCTTTGTCTTCTCCCTTACCCTCTGAAGAGTAACGATCTTCAGATCCCTGATCCTCTTTTTTCCCCTTGTGGGAAAAACTTCTTCCTCTAAGGAAGAAAGCCCACTTCCCTGTAGACTGCCAGGATGTGCTGAGCATGTTTAGTGTTGTCCTTCTCTGTATATTTAAGATCCCAATGGGGCAACAGTTACAGCTCCAGTGTTTACATGCATTAACTGAGCTGCTCTGGTCAGTTTTAAATAGTATTACAGAGAACCTACTTCCCCTAACAAGATTGCTCACGGTTCTGGTCTCTCTAACTTAACTATTCAAGCACTCAACATAGCCTCGATTACAGTACTTTGCAAGTAGCTTCTCAGTGCCATTATACAATTTATTCAAGCATTTTATTAAGACGCTCAGATGTAGCCCTAGGTCTCATGTAGGCACATAAGAAGATTTGGTTAATATTTTAGAAAATATAAAAGTGTAATCTTTGCCTGCTTAAAACTATTTCTTTCAGTTCTTTCAAAGCAAATTAACAGAAGGAAGTTAGTGGAGCCATGCTGCTGAAGGACCAGGTAATGCTAAGAATGGGACTCCTATATTGGGCTACTAAGGTGAACAAGCAATGTTTTATAACACGTAAAGTAAGCAGATGTTAAGTATTTGCCTGGGTTTTTTTTTTTACCACTGATTCTGGCCAGCAGGAAAGTAAATTATTTAGATGTGAGGGGAAGAAATGAAGCCCTCCCCACAGTCCTTTGGGATTAACATACAGTAGCTGAGAACACCTGACATTCTCAGGCTGTGTTATCTTTCCTGTCTAATCTCTAATGAATAGCACACATTTCCCTGTCTCTTTTTCACATGTGCATCCTAGACTTGTGGAGAGCTGTCTAAAATAAGAGGGAATGTGGCAGCGTGACTGACATCTCCTTTCCATACAGATGAGAGATCTGCATGTGGAGATCACAGGCACACCATCTGATCCTGAATAAAGCATGTGGGACATGACCCCAAGTGAAGATACGGGCTTTGGTCTAATAAAATTTCTTTTAACCTGCTTTGTAATTAGAGCCTGTTTTGAAAGTGTGCTCTGTGATGGCTGGTTCATGTTAAAAAGGAAAATGAAAAATGTTTTTGAGTGGTATATGGGCCAATACTGGAACTTTGTTTAAACAGCTCAGTATTCCTATAAGAACAAGGACTTGCAGATAATAGGAATATATTGACAACCCTGCCTTTTAAAAATACAAAAACATACGCACACGTTGTTACTGATGAAGCTGGTGACGTGGCTATTTGTAAAGAGAGTATTTCACCTGTGGAAAATATCACAGTTTATAGATTTTGAGTATTATTTTTTCATTCCAGAGATAAGTAACTTCTAAAAAAAAAGGGGGGTGTGTTATTCTATTTCATTTTCCCTTTTGTGGTTCATCGTTCCTCCATACTAAATACTATGTAATGTAATACTCAGTTCAGGATGTCTCAGTCACTGTCATGGTAAAAGTCTGTGATTCAGTGGCAACAGGAAATTACAAATGTAAGAAATAGTGCTTTTTTTGATGGGACAGGTTGACAGGAAGGGCAAATTATGATGTTTCCCAAAGTGAGTTACTTGCTCAGCATTGACATTGCCAGTAAAAGCCAATGACCGATGCCCTAGAGAAGGAGGATTAAGTTGAGCTAGATGGAGGCTCCTATCTTAAGGCAAAGGTCATATCATATTGTTAGGCCAGTGAGAAAAATTAAATCCAAAGCATAAGAACTCTGGACTCATGTGAGGATGAGGTAAACCAGGCTTCAACCACATGCTGCTGTAGGCACAATTGTGCCAGTTGTGAGAAGAGGAAAAAAATGAGAAGAGGAAAAAAAAACCCTTACCTGAGACATCAGACGGCTTCACTGCTGGTGCAGCAGGACAGACAAGGCAGCACTTTTGCTGCTGCAGGTTTTTTTCACTCTGGAGGAGGGGAAGCAAAAGTGTGGGAGAGGAAGGGTCTATGGTGATGCACACATTAAATGGTCTACAATATTCCTACACTGGTAAACTGTTCCTTGCTTAGGAAGAGCTAAAGGGAATCAGAGACCATAAAGGGGATTATTATTTCTTTGGTGGTTCAATTAGATCAAAGGAAATTCTGTCCTTATTACCACTAATGGAGAAATCTGTACCTATACGGAGATGCTGTACAAGGTCTCTGCACCACTTAAGGCTGCACTTCAACTGTTCAGCGAGTAGTGACCCAGTTCACACCTCTGTACAAACTCGCCACTTCTCCAAATGTTCCTGGCCACTAACTTCAGTACCTCACAGCATGGACACACGGCACAGTCCCCTGCAGAGGAGGTGGACCCCTACGATGTACCTACACGCCCTGGAGTGGACATCTGTAACCTCTCTCAGTGGGCACACAGGATTTGTACACAGCTCAGGCTGGGCTCCGGTTAACGGGCTGAGCAGGGATTGATCACCAGACCTGGGTCAGGGACCTGCGGGGATTTTTTACACTCATGTAAATGCATACGGCAAAAAAACAATAAGAGATGACGATGATGAGAAGAAAAACGGGACTGATGGCCTCTGGGTTAAAGGCCAAATCTCACTATCCATCATCTCCCACTGACTTGTCATTGTCACAAAGTCACATTTCCTTTGGTTTTCATTATCCGTAATGAAACACCTATATCACTTCAAATCAGTTGGGAGTAAATACTAACAGGGAACAAACCAAATAAACTTATTTAAAAGACCCTTTGAATTACATACACTTTAGCTGATTTTCTCTGATCAAGACATTCCAGGTCAGGCCTGATGAGGCTCTGAGTCATCTGATCTAACTGAAGATGTCCCTGCTTACTGCAGGGGGGCTGGGCTAGAATGACCTTTAAAGGTCCCTTCCAACCCAACACATTCTACGATTCTATGATTCAAGACCACTCATTCTTGGATCCTTCTTCTCAATGCTGCATGTTGACACTCACCTGACAATTGTGAGCCTTGCTGGTTGCTGAAAACTTTCAGGTCCTTGGTGGCTTGAACTCTGTTTACCTGCAAAGTTATTGAAGACACCTGCAAGGCGTGGGGGAAAGCTTTTTGGAGGAAAGCTTTGCTTTAAAGCTCAGTCATCTTGGAGATGTGGGGAGAGTATCTGGCAAGTATTTTTATAAAGTTTGGCAGGAAAATCTAGGTGGTCTTTGAGTTGACTCCATCATGTGCCAGAGCAGCAGACCATGTATCTCTACCAGAGAACTCACAAGACCCTCATATAAAGAGTTAAATAATTGGAGAAACAAAAAACGAGAAAAAAAGACTATAGCAAACCTTAAGATCTAACAATAAACGAGGCGTCACGCTTCTGTTTCTCACCACTCAATATGGGGAAAAGCTGACAAGACCTATTAAATGTTACAAGGTTCATTTAGAAGAGCCCAGATAATTGTGCAACTAATTGCACAGAGATACAAATTTACCTTACTTATAAACTTTCGAGTGGTCTACTAAAATCCTTGAATATCACTAAACAGGAGTTTCAAGACATCAGCATATTTCCTATTTCTTCAGTATTCAAGATTAATATTAGATATAGGTAAGAATACATAAACTGAAATAGTTAAATTGTAGTTACTTATATAAAACATATTGCAATCTCTCAAACTCTGCAAATAATTTAAGATTAAATATTTTTTTCAAAAATTACATCTATAATTTAGTATGGAAGGAAGAATTACATGGCAATGGTTTTAGGAAGGATATCTCCCAATATAGTTTAAAAAAACCATTATCCTACTTTTTCTGTAATAGTAGTTGAGGAGTTATGAAACATAACTTTATAAATTTCTTGGATTATTGCAGTGAGAATCTGGTCAGTTAGGACCAAAAGGGGAATCCTACAACCTTCTCCTGGGTCAGTTTCACTCAAATAAAAATGAAGGCTTTGCTGTGATAAAGCCTCAAATGTGTATTACATGATTTGGCCCTTAACTAAAAAAAATTTGATTAACAACACGTTAAAAAAACCCCCCCCAAACAACCTGAAGAACAACGGTGGTTATTTTGTTTTGTGTTTTTTTTTAAACATTCTCTGCTTGAAAGTTTGCTCAAGTGTGAAAGTCACTTTTCAATACACAAAACATGCCAAATCTCAAGTTTTAAACCATATCCTGATTTTTTAGTAGAGATTAATTAATTTGAATTAACTCTAAGATTAATTAGTTTATATGATGTGTCCATTATACCAATGATATTTAAGTTTTAAAATTCAGAAATGAATTGACCTTGAGCAGCATATGTACTCAAAATGTGTAATTAAAAATAGTATTAATCATTTAATTTTATAAAATGAACAGCTGTTCTAGCTGATTGGAAACAGCTAAAGGTGTAAAATGTATTTTGTGAATGTAAAATTAAAAGTTAATTTTATTATACAGTGCAATTTGCCAACTAGAAATAAATTCTTGAGATGTAAGCAATATATTTTTGTAACGCTCTACTCATACATCAGAAAGGTCAAATGTATATTTAAATGCCTTATTACTATAAATGTTTAACGATTTCAATTGAATAGCTATCATATGATTTAGCTATTTAGAGATTAATATGAAACAGCAATGCCCTCTTTTTCCAATGATCTATTTGAAAGCTTTAGAGATAAATAATGTTTCATTAAATATTTTTTATATTCTAAACTGTAACTTTTACTTACCTTGTGTCATGAATCCTTAATTTTCTGCCTTTTTTTTTTTTGGTACTATTTCCATAGATTTAAGACTTTAATTAGCATTTGACATTGTGAGTCTTCACTTAAATGCCCCTCTCCCTCATAACAGGTATTTAATTTTGACTGTACGTATTTTTAACCTGTGCACTTTCATACTTTAAATGTAGTCATTATACAGATATTATACAAGGTGCATAGGCTACAACATGTCACTGGGGTTTTTTTGGTTTATTTTTTTTTTTAAGTCAAATACCACCACCCCCTTGACATGGTGCAGGCCAGTGACTGCCTGGGCAATGGTCTTTTGCTTAAAGCCTAAGTTACTTGCAGGCTCACACTTAAGTGAGCAGTAAAATTCAGTCTTTCAGTGCCAGTTGTGTCTTGAGGACTGACTAAGAGCCCAAAATAGTCTGAACAAGCTAGACCAAGAAACTTAGATGCTGGTTAAATTCAGTTTGTCATGCAACTGGAGAAAAATCTTTCCATAACGGTCCAGCTCAGGAATCATTATGCCTATGCTCATCGGGCCATTTCCTGATGGTTACGTCTGCTCTAGTAGCCACAGTTCTCCAGTTCTTAGTCAGGCTAAACTTGTGCCAGAAACCATCTAATACCTTGCTTCAGCCCGTGTTAACACTTCATCTTGATCTTGGCACGCACTCAGCAGGGAAAGGCCATCACTGTGTAGCAATATCCAAGTCTGTTTCGCTGTCTCTCTTGTCCTCTAAGTGGACTTTCTGTTCTCTGTGGTACTGGCGTTTCCCCTCTACTGCTACCAAGAAAAGCACTTTCCATTGCTGTCCATTTTAAATAGGTACGATCCAAACACAGAAAGTCTATTTAATGAAACAAACTCTCTTTTAAAGCAGTCCTGAATTCCGTGACGCCACATTCTTAATGTAACTGAATATCAAATAGAGGAAGCAGATTGCCACTGTAAGCCACGAAACATTTCAAAAAGCAGAAGCATTACCTTACTCCTGATGACATATTTATATCATGTCAGTAGTAAGTGGGATGTGCTTTCATCTCAAAGACTTTTTTGACTAAGGTCCATCGGTTATTTCATCCATTGCTGACTCTCCTTCTGTAACACTCAAAGTAGCTTCTACTTAGTATCTTTCAACACCACACTTCTGGAGCCTATATCTTTGGCAAAAGAATGTTAACCAATGACACTAAACATATTTCTCATAAGGCTTTCTGTAATAGGACAGGTTATAGTAGATTCTTCATTAGTAAAGAAGACAACTGCCTGCTTATTGATTTAATAAGTTGACACTAAGAATATGGTGTGGGAAATTAATTCAGAATCATAAACATTAAAATATTGTTGAGGAGCTGTACCATGGTAACTGTCCATTAACTTCTCATTATTTCAGATGTGAGGGTTCTGGTGGTATTGTCTCATCTCGTCATGTCCTGAGAGAATAGATTCTTTGAGGTATTTGACACACACACAAATATACCCGTTTCTGTCATTATAAACATCAGTTTCTGTCATTATAAACATTTTGTTTATAAACATTACTTTATAAACATTATAAACTTTGTTCATGGCAAAGTCTATCTCTGTCATTATGGTTGTGCCAAAGCTTGTCTGACAACTGCCACCAGAGGAACCCATCTGAGGCTGCATGGTTCCAGATTAGTCCCAGTGAAGTCTTGATGGGCACTTTTTATTTGGCTGTCTCATTAGGTAACCAGAAAGTAAAGCTGACTTGTTAAAAATATAAGGAGCAAATAACCTATTATCAATGTTAAAATGCAAAATTTAGCAAGTGACTAATCAGCTTCCTAATTTGGTTTTTCTATGCAAATTTCAGTTAAAAAAGAAATAGTGAACTTTGTTACAGTAAAAAGGCCATTATTTTAAAAGAAACTTGCCAAAATGAATGTAAGCCATGAACTTTCATGATGCTCGATGACAGATAAGGAACCTAAAAGCTGTTCCCGTCTACCAAGTACTTTTAAACACAATTTTGTGCCAAATACCTTCCCCTGTGCAGGATGGTGACTGACATTTTGTCACACTGGGAGGGTAACAAACATCTCACCCTTAAATTCTGCCTTTTTACAGAAAGTTAACATAAGGAAAGCACATTTTGGCTGTGCCGTGCCAACATCAGACTGGCAGTGGCTGGTGGCCGCCGGGCCCATGGCCTGGACATCTCCGAGATGGGGGGTTACTACCTTTCCCACCTCTGCTCAAATGCGTATCCCGGTCTGTAGGGCTGGACCCCCAGTACTGGCACCACGCTCCTCCTGCCCCCACGGCTCACGCGTGGGAAAGGAAACGACAGTAACAACAACTGAAAAACACCGAACCAACCAAAACCAAACCACAGACACCCAAACCAACAGGCCGACAGCGCTCCGAGGAAGGAAGGGATTATAACGGCGTTTACCATGAGCAGCTCCCAGGTGACGGTGCGCTGGGCTCCGCTTGACCCCGGCGACGAGGCTGGGCCCGTCCCGTCCCGCCGCCTCAGCGGGAAATAATGGCGGGAAGGCGGCGGGCGGGAGGGAGAGCCCGATGGAATGAAACCGACGCGGCGGCACCTCCCCTGCGTGACCCCAGAGTTAACGTGTTTATTTCACGCTGCAGCCGCGGGTCGCTTTACAGAAACATCTCATGCTGGAGCCCCGCACGGGGCCGAGGAGGAGAAGGAGAGAAACACTTGTATTCAAACAGAACTATTAAATAACCTGTACACAAAACTTCAGTCTTTTCCCCTGAAAGCACCGAGGG